>OY856411.1:188369438-188374438 GCA_963693085.1 Alisma plantago-aquatica
TTTCCAGTACCATTAGAAGCGACCAGAGCGCTGTGGAAGACAATGATTCCACCACAAGTAACGACACAGGCCGGTTGGCTCCAAACAAGCAGCCGTAGCTACAGCACCGACGCAAGAACCTATCCATTAACCTCCCGTCCCACACCACCAGTTGTTTGAACCAATAACATTCCCCCTCACATTCCAAAGCCTGCCAACCCCATTTGCAGATTCACCACCACCACCCGGCTAACCACTCACGTGCCCCGAAAGCCAATTGACGGTTAGCATCGGCGCCGGCACCAGCTCCAACACCTTACAACCACAACACCAACACCACCAACCTTACGCCTACTACCAACACTACCCCTACGTCTTCCACCACCACTACGCCACATCAACAACCTTGCACGTGGCATATGCCTTCAAGCGATATACTTGTGTAGTCAACTGGGGTTCCACAACACGGAGCCATGCACCTCCACCTACTAATTCTCATGTCGGGTATGCTTGTACGATGTTGATTGTAGGTGAAGGTGAGCCAGGTAATGTATAACCATAATTGTTGTTATGTTCTCAGTTGGTGTGCTTTACGCTAGCCTTTTATGTTGGCAGCAAGTTGAGCCGAGGAGATATTGGCTTCCTTCTAATAATAACATTGTCAAATTGTATCGTGATGTACTATGCAATAAGCATAGCGGTTGGTTTTGTTTTGATTCATTGTATGCATTAGTTTACTGTATGTTTTTTTTTCTATTAGGTGATCTATTGGTTGTTCAATCAAGATGTGCATCCAAGTGTCAAGAATACACATAATAGGTTGATCTATGAACAACGTAGCAGGTAGCTCTTCATATGCTGGAGTTAGAAGACAAATGAAATCTGTGTCAGACGGTTTTGATTAGCACGATCTTGTCTATATCCCCTACAACTACATCTACAGAGGGTAGGTCAAGATGTGTTACATGTATTACTAATTTAGAAAAATGCATAAACTGCGATCTTTTGCAAGTTTTCCTCCATTAAAAGACGTTGCTCAGGTCCATCTTCATAAAAATAACAGCTGTAGTGATTTCAAAGCATTGTCCAGGTAATTGTCCTACTACGAGTCGTCCCTTCGGTAAGTACTCATTTTCCTAAGTTTCCTTTGTATCTGCTTCGTACTCATCTACGTTGCATACAAAGAGCTATCTGCTACCTTGTTCACAGATCAACCTGCAACGCACCATGCGACTGAAGAGCAATTGGAATGCGTCAGAACGATTCTTTGGATTTGATTTTCAATAATGTCAAGTAAGTGCACTTCTCAACCGTTCTCCTCCTCCCACTCTATGTCATCGAGGGAATCACTACTTACATAGGACTACACATGGAAGCTTCCAAGAAGGTGACAACAAAATGAGCAAGTAATTTATGTATGTGCTTTATATAACAACAATGACTCAGAACCAAATGATGAGAAATAAATTAGGATTGTATGATGACTTAGTGTGTCATTTTTGTTGAATGCAATCTATTATGCTAGCTAAACAATGTACCATTTTTCTTTTTCCTTATTGTGTTCCCCACCCTAGCTCGCTACAATGCGGCTTCTTATTTGGTAGACATAAATTACATGATAGCTTATATTTCTGATGGTGAAGATTGTGCAATTTTTCAACAAGAGTGAAAGACTTGTAGATAAATTTACATTGGTGCAAATGTCAAAGGAGCAAACAACAAGCACTAAGACATTTAGAAATAATTTCTCTTATAACCATCACGATGATCAAAATACTATTTTGTCAAAACACAATTCTTAATTTTTAAATTACGTTGAAAAATAGTGTGCAATTATTTGGCTACCAATTACTTTAATTTTATATTTGAGCTTTTGGATTCATAAAATATCTAAGAGGCTTGTTCACTTATGCGATGGCATGCACTTTATGAAGGTATTGTAATCAGATATATTTATCAGATAATATATCATATTACTTCCACCAACGAACAATCACAATAAAAAAATGTGAATTTGTTCCATATACATATAATCTTGAAAAATAATTAAAATAAGAATCCAAACTGATTAACATGCTATGTATGTTGATTTCCTCAATCCATTTCTCTCTGATTAGAAATAGTTGTTTCTTTACACAAGTTGTAAGAGAAGTAGTGATTAACTCTTATGTGCTTTCTCACTATTGATTTTTTATTATATAATATTTTTATATAAATGTTATCTAATAAATAACATTTTGTTAATTATATATTTAATTAAAATACTAAATGTTGCAAGCTATTACCAAACATGGATTATGGATATCCTTAACCATATATGCATGTAGGTTATATTTTATATTGGACAAAGACATGATTTCTTATCCATGAAATAATGTAAATTAAAATTACGTAGGTTGTTAGTTACAACGATACGGGTAGTTTCACATTCTAACAATACGTGAGAACTGGAAACAAAACATATAATATTAATCATGATAATTTGTTACACTTGTCAAAATGTCGTAGTGGTTGAAATCTTTGTTGTGTTACAAAATTATATTTTGCATGTGAAATGCATCTTCTTGATGATTATCAACTTCCCTTTGAGTTTACTAACATAATTTTTTGGGCCATACAAGAATGATGCAATGGGCAATCATGCTTGTCCCTATGAAGGGATGCAGGTACAAACCTTACTGAGAAATACTTCTTAGTTTACTGCCCTCTTTGATGTCTGGCCTCTACTACAGACTGTGGGAGATGGAGAAAACTAACTCTCTATAAATCCCAAAGCAGTATTTTTATATGTCATAACACTCTGTTTATTTGATAAATATTTGGATTTATGCAATCATAAGAAGCCAATAAATTTATAAAAACCATCTGCTTGTCTTGATATACATGAAGCGCATGTAAAAATGTTTTTATTGACATGATTAATGACAAATAATTCAAAATTTGATTGAAAAGTAAAAATGTAACTTATGTGACCCTCAAATTAAGTGTATTTCCTATTACCAACTCAACAAATATAACATAAAAATTAGTAATTGATTGACAAATGACCCAATCTCTCCCTCTCTATCGATGTTATGATCTCATAAATATATTATTAATCACATTCCACTCATAGAATAATATCTACAAACATATTTGATTTTGTTTTTACGTACATGGGCACGTGTGTGTTTACTAGTATATATATATATATATATATATATATATATATATATATATATATATATATATATATATATATATATATATATATATATATATATATATATATATATGCCCTACTATAAAAAGAGCGAATGTGTTCTAAAAATTACAACTACGCCACTAGCCAATAGGTTCACACCATTTTTAAAACGTTGGCCTCCCACCGATGCTCCCTCTACTCTCCTTTTTCTATATTTTTTTGCTATTTTTAGCTTTTGGTTCCTCAAAACAAACGGAACCGTTCACCCCACTTTCTCCCGTCTCCTATGACTGGTACATGTTTATTGTCATCGTTATTAGCGGAAGGCCACGATCTAGACTGACACCAACAAACTATCCATTATCACATGCATACTACCCATTATCTAATCAAACAAATCGTCGGTCTCCCCACATTTCTAGATTATAATTGTACACAACGTGGAAGATAAGAACCATCCGATCTCCAAAAGCAAAACTCATCCTTTTACTTGAAAAACCCACGTGGTTTACAAATGGTTATGGCAAGAACAACTTACTTCCCACTATTCACGTTCATGGTCCGGTCCATTCATTTTTTCCTCAATCGTCTCAACAACATAACTACCGGCTGGGTACAACATTGTGGTTTTAAAAGCTGGCATGTTATCGGCGGCCATGTTCCACGCCAAGAGGAGCTACAAGAGGAGGCTCGCCGGGCACAATGAGAGGAGGAGGAAGAGCTCCAACGAGGCCATTGTGAGGAATACATCATTTGGTATTTTTCTGCTGCACCTCTTTATCATTTTCTTGCGTTGCATTGCATTTTACTTCATTTCAACGGCAGAGCCGTACCTTCTTCTTTTGTCTTCTGTCAACCATAAAGGTTTTATACTCACATAGATATGATCTACCATTCTTAAATTTCGAGCATTTGATTTCACGTTCTCTCTTGAGGGACTCCTTCCTAAATAGTGCAGCGATCCTAATTGAAAAATTAGACGCCATTCTCTCCTCTACTACCATTCTTTCATCTCTATTTGCTGTGGCGCGCATTGAAGAATCCCTCAGTTGTTATGGTCACCATCGGCACGCCCTCATCCACAATACTTACTCCTTGATGTTGACATCATCAAGGGACCTTTCTTCTGTCTCTCTGTTGGACAGACCCTAAATAAGTTACTCACAACCTGTATAATCCATTTTGAAGATGTGCATGTTGTTGACGAAGGGAAAATGCTAACACCATACATCAGCTACCGGCGCCCCAATTGCTGCGTCAACTTGAAGGACAAAAAGTTGCGAGGTCCCATGTCTTGGGACTCTTCACAAGGCTATTCGCATGTGGGTTGCCTCTTATCGTGCTGGAATTCGACAGTTCAATGGCCATCAAATCTACTTTACGCCACCAGTTACATGCTCCAGCCGCAGACAGTACGACACCGAGATCACTGGACGGTGTTGTGAAAAATATTTGCAGCCATCGCAACATCACGGGAAGGTGCTATCGTCGGCTATTGGTTTGGTCTGGTACTCTTTGGGTTTTTCGGTCTTACTACCCTTACCTACCCAGGCCCAGCGCCTCCCAGTCCCAGTTTCCCAATCCACACCCTACGCTTCATCCCAAAGGCACCTGGTCAGCGTCGCAGCTGTCTACACCCTGCCCCCTAATGCCACCATCGACAGTTACAGACCTTCTCTTCCCTCCCATAGTGCATGGACGGACACCCCAGTTGCATCTTAACCGCAGCAACATTGTTCCTCCAGGTGTTGTACAACTGCATGGAAGTGATGTGCAGACAGGCACAGACATTGATGATGAGCAACCCCTCTCGTCATCAGCAATAGCACACCCCTCC